>JAGDQO010000760.1:0-45157 GCA_018342035.1 Solanum appendiculatum
AAAGCCAAAATGTGGTAGTGAAGGGTAGATTCATCTCTTGCATTAAAGCCCGTAAGTTGATCTCTAAGGGGTGTCTCTATCACCTTGTGAGGGTTAGGAATGTGGAGTCCAAAACCCTTCTTATAGAGTCGGTTCCGGTCGTAAATGAATTCCTTGATGTCTTTCCTAATGACCTTCCCGGTGTTCCTCCCGAAAGGAAAATAGATTTTGGCATAGACCTCCTCCCCGATACTCAACCCATTTCTATTCCCCCTAACCGTATGGCCCCGGCGGAGTTAAAGGAGTTGAAAGAACAATTGAGGGACTTGTTGGAGAAGGGGTTTATTAGGCCTAGCCAATCACCATGGGGTGCACCGGTGTTGTTTGTGAAGAAGAAAGATGGGTCCTTTAGGATGTGTATTGATTATCGGCAACTCAATAGGGTCACCGTCAAGAATAAATATCCTCTTCCTAGGATTGATGACTTGTTCGACCAATTGCAAGGGGCTAGCCACTTCTCTAAGATTGATCTTCGGTCTGGGTATCATCAAGTGAAGGTGAGGGAGGGGGACATTCCCAAGACAGCCTTCCGGACTAGGTATGGACATTATGAATTTGTGGTCATGTCCTTTGGGTTGACCAATGCACCGGCTACCTTCATGGACCTAATGAATAGGGTCTTTAAACCCTACCTTGATTCCTTTGTTGTGGTTTTCATTGATGATATTTTAATCTATTTGCATAGTGAGGAAGAACATATGGGTCACTTGAGGGTTGTGTTGCAAAGATTAAGAGAGGAGAAGTTGTATGCCAAGTATGAAAAGTGTGAATTTTGGTTGAGGGAGGTTGCCTTCCTAGGTCATGTGGTGTCGGGGGATGGTATTAAGGTAGACCCTAAGAAGACCGATGTGATTAGAAATTGGCCTAGGCCATTGACCCCGTCGGATATTAGGAGCTTCTTGGGCTTAGCGGGTTACTACCGGAGATTTGTGAATGGGTTTTCTTCTATTGCTTCTCCCATGACTAAGTTGACACAAAAGAACCCCAATCAAAAGGGAAGGGCAAGCAAAAATTCCTTGAGCAGTCCTCTTCGGAGAGTGCGGAACTATCTATATAGTTCACGTCTACAGAATCCAGAAGTTCTAAGGCTGAGGAGTTCAGGACTCCTATTGAGGAGATTTTAAAACGGACATGTGCCGAGTTGCGGTCCGAGACACTTCATGACCCGTTGGCTAGGGTCATCAATCCTCCTACCAGACCTGAGTCTCCGGCCGCTTCGACTCATGCCCCAGTGCTCCAGCTCCAATTCTGGCCCCGGTTAAGATTCCACGGTCGATGAACAAGTTGAAAGCCGAGAGTTAAAGAACGATCCTCAAGGAAAAGGGATTGTCCACTGATGGGGTGGTGGAAAAATATCCCCAGGTATGGGAGACAATTCAGGTACATAAATTCCAGATATTCACCAAGCCCCGGAACCCTTACGTACCTACATGGGTTCGGGAGTTCTTTGTCGCCTAGTCCGATCTGATTTCGAGAGTCAAGAAGCAGGCACAGATGATGAAACCCATTGATTTTGTGATGGTGCAAGTGAAAAAGGTCAAATGCAGCCAGACCGAGATTAATGCTGCCTTAGGTTGCACATATAGGTGGCGACATTCATTGGCTGACAAGCTAAAGCTTCATTTGGACTCCCTCAAGGGGTGGTTGGCTCCACTAATAAGTGATGCCTCCCCCCAGTGGTTGGATGCGGGGACTATTATCGAGAAAAGGGACCTCAACGTCATTGCCCGATATTGGTTTGGATTTTTGAGTAGTACACTCAAGCCTTCACAAAGTGAGTTGATTATTCGGCATCAGAAGGCTGCACTCTTGGGGTGTATTATTGATCGGCACTTGTTGAATTTGGGTATGATCATTGAGAGTGAGATGTTAATGAGGGCCAAGAAGCATCATACTTCACTCCCATTCCTGATCTTGATCAGTGAGCTGTGTAGGCGGGCCGGTGTCCCATTCGATGACAAGATGGATGTTGAAGTCACTTCAACCTCGTCTTGTGACATCCGGAGAATCAAAGCCGAGTACCCGAAGGATGAAGCCGAGAGAAAGCGGAGACCTTAGTTGACATATCTCCGGCCGTGGATGTTGAGGCCATGGAGACAGGTTCTCCCACTCCTTCAGTTGAGCCAACAGGTGTTCCTATTTCTGATGCTCCTGCCACTTCCGCTTCGACACCAAACCCCACTTATGCCCCCGCACCAGCTACAGCTTCCGCTCCACGGCCTTTGACACAGGCCATGCTTATTAAGATGGGGCACCTTGCCCATTCAGCGGATGTTTGAGCTTCTCGGGTTGAGGCAGCTGTCCTGGTCATGATTGAGAGAGCTTTACCTGCTGTAATTGACCCCATTCGAGCAGAGTTGGTTAATCAGCGTTGACTTTTTACAGCTCATGGGGAGGCTTTGGTAGCGCTCACCGCTAGAGTTGAGACATGTGAGCAGCGAGAGGGTAGTTCTACAGAGTTGACATCTATCCATTCTGATATTGCTGGCTTGAGGAAGGATGTGGACGAGCTGAAGTTTACCGATATCACCATGCTCTGGAGTAGTGTGATGTGCCAGAGGGTACGAGTGTTGACATCCTCCCACCTACCACCTCCGGTGTTGCTCTGACGGTTGTTGATGAGGTTGTATCTGATACACCTGAGACAGATGAAGAGGATATGTCTATGCGTGATTGAGAGGTATATAAAGACCTTGCAGACTTGAAGGATGATATGGTCCGAGTTGCCACTGCCGGTTCTCTTCGGGAGACATCTATGGTTGGGTCGAGTGGGACCAGGCAGACCGCAGAGAGTGCACCGAGCACTGAGGCCCCTGCTGATGACACTGCTCCGGCATAACGGGATAAGGGAATCTCTATTGCACTATATCTATCTTTAGTTTTTATATTTATTTTTGTATTTCACATTGAGGACACTACTTTATCTTTTTTGTGGGGTGGTGTTTCTCCCCGTTTATTTGTATGTTTGGATTGTTTCTTTTGTTGATTTTGTTTTGATTTATCGAAGTGACTTTGGTCTCCATTTTGATCTCTCTCTTTACTTATCGTTGTTGATGTTGTGCTAAATGAATGAATGCAGTTTTCTTATTCTTTTGAGTGTCGATTATGTTCAATATCGATGAGTTGAATAGTGCTCTTGATTGAATAATATGTTGGCGTGCGTCCAACGAGGTAAATTGGAGTTGCATAGTCATGTGTAAACTCTTAGCCTCTTGTTGTGACTAGAGAATTGTCGATGGTGAGTCTTGCAATGACCGTTGCACGCAAGTTTGACTCGTAGAGTTGTGACCCCCAATTGTTTTTGAATGCCATGTGTGGTGAGCTTTACTTGAAAGGTGTGTATGATGGTGCCTACAACTTGCTCCGGTAGTCCTATTGACTAAGCATTGGTGAATGTAGGAAATGATCTTAGGAATATATTTTTTAGGGTGAACCTAATTGCTATACCTTTGTTAGCCACCTTGTGAGGGTGTGAACCCAGCTTGGCACCATTTGAGCCTATCCTTTTCCTTGATTGAAACACAAACACAAAGACCTTAGCCGTTTGTTTGAAAATGCCGTGTCACCCTCACCTATAACCTTTGTGAAATATTGGTTAGTTTGAATAATCAACTCAGGCCAAAAGCCTAAGTTGGGGGTGTGGTGAGAATGAACGAAGAAGTTGAGCTATAGGTTCGTGAACTTGATCCGTTTAAAAGATTGTGAAAACAAAAGAAAAAAAAAGAAACCTCTCCATATAAAAAAATGAAGATGAAAAGAAAAAGATTCAAATAAGATAGTGTTGTTGTGCATTGACGTAAAAATAAGAGGGGATGTTCCTAAAAGTGTATTGTGTGCTACAAAGTGGCAAAAGATCAGTTGAGAAGTTGAAAAGTGTGAAAGAAAGGGAAGGAGAAGTGGTTTGGGAAACATGCTTCACAAAGGTAGATCCTCTAACCCAAAATTGATCATACCTTAAACCCCAACGCCATTACAAGCCTCTTAAGTTCTTTTTGATCTTGCATGAACTTTGTGATTGTTAGGTGGAAAACTCGGGCAAGCCTATGGGCAAAGTTGTGCAAACTCTTTCTCTTTTGAGAGTGTGAGTGTTGTGTTGATTCCGAAATATTGATCTTCAATTGAATTTGGGCAAGAGAGTGGAATACTTTTTGGTGTAAAGGCATTCAAATATCTTTGTGGGCATAAGTTTGCGTTTTAGGTGAGCACTTGTGAGCATAGACTTTAACTGATGATGGCTAGCCAGAATTTGATGCTTTTAGTGTACATTTGATCCTTGTATCTTAGATTGATCCCTGTGTGCATTTTCATGTGATTTCTCAAGAATCACTGTTTGTAGACATCCCTTTTGAGTTCATTGATCTCTTGTTTTACTTGAGGACAAGAAAAAGTTTAAGTTGGGGGTGTTGATTAGTCGGTAGTTTTGACTCATTTATAGCTTTATTTGTGCCAAATTGGGTCCTTAATGCCTTATTTTTTACCTATAACTAATGTTAAATAGTTTGTGTGCAGCATGAAGGTTTTGGAATAAGGCAAGGACAAGATAACGCAAAGAGAAGCTGGAAAGTTACAAAATGGAAGGAAAAAGGAAGCTGAAACTCACAAAAAGGAACTCGGCGACTCGCCGAGTGGACAATCTCATCGCCTAAAGTTCTATCAGTCAAGGAGAGGATTAAAGGCAAGTCGGAGAGTTGAAGAACCAATCGATGTGTTGTCGATCAGAAAGGCGAGCCCGGTGTTCAGAGCCTAAAGTTCCAGGAGTGAATCAGTGCAGAAGACAAGAAATTAAAGGTGAGAACGAGCACCTCGACGCATCGCCGAGTGGTAGGGCTAACCCGACTTACACCGATGAATGGTCCTGAAATTCAAAATCGTGGGAAATTTTTGAGGAGTTTAAATAGAAATTTTTAAAAGATAGAAGGAGAGTTGGATAGCATTGTATTGAGAGAACAAAGTACATTGAATTTTTGAATACTTAGAGTTAATTAGGTGAATTATTCTTGTGAGTTTTTGGGAATCAAATATTGGGTGTACTTTTAGTTGATTGTATTTGCTGTTTGAAGACTTGGGAAATCAATGGCTAATGTTTTTGGTAACTATTTCTTCATTTTCACTGTGATTGGCTAAAATCCCAATGCCTTAGGGGTGTGATTATGTGTTCAAATGCATAATTAGCTTATGGGTCTTATGGATTGCTGAATTAAATGTTGATTTAGAATGAGCTCAGTTGTTAATTTTGTTTTCATCTTATGAATTGACGTTGCAAATTCAGTTCTAGTCTATATCTCTTTGTATACTTGTAGAAGATGCATTTAAGTGGAGTTATCAATTGATAAATGTATGAATTTTTACTTGTACCACCCAGCTTGTTAAAGTGGGTTGAATTAAGGTAGAAGATTGTGTTTTTTATTGTATAGCCTATTGGGGTTTGATAAAACCCAATTGAAAGCTTGGTAATTGGTTGTAAAATAGCTATCATAGTCATAATCTTGCCTTCCCATTATAATTCAGCATACTTCAGCAATTCGTAATGACCCATTTAGTGAAATTGGCAGTTGAACACTCACACATCCCTAAGGTTCCATTTCTCATTGATTTAATTCATCTTCAATTCGTGTTTGTTTATTTTAATCATTCAAAACCCTTCATATTTAACAATTGAAACTTCAAAGATTTACATTATGCGTCGATTCACTCTTTTACATCTACAAAAAGCTAGATCACTTTAATACTTCATATTTGAATTCTATACTTAGTTCCATTCCTCGTGGGATCGACCCCAACTCTTCGTTGAGTTTATATTGCTAGCGACTGCCCACACTTCAAATCGTAAGAGGTGTGGTTGCGCGTTATCACTTGTATAAAGAGAAAATGAAGAAGTACCATGATCAAAAGATCAAAAAGCAAAATTTTGCTCCCGGTGACATGGTACTTCTATTCAAGTCAAGACTGCGATTGTTTCCTGTCAAACTCAAATCCAAGTGGACGGGACCATTTAGAGTTTTTCAAGTATTTTCACATGGAGCTGTTGAACTTGAGAACAAGGAAGGAACAAAATTCAAAGTCAATGGCCAGAGGATCAAACTCTTATGGGCCAAACGGAAGTGTTCAACGAAGTGATTGAACAATGGAGTCTTGATAAAGTCTGAGTAATCAAGAGATTTGCGTCATGCCGTGACATTAAATCAAGTGCTACTTGGGAGGCTACCCATGAATGTAAAATCTTTCCAATTTTAGGAATTTTTAATGATTTTTATGAATTTTTAGACTTTTTATTAAGTTTTATGTTTTATTGAGTCTTAGTATTGGCTAGATTAGGATAACATAGGGTCCGTGTCCAAAAAGAGTCAATAAAAATGGAAAAAAGAATATCTCATGTTTGCTACGTGTGTAGGGAAGCAAGAAACTACCTGAAATATTACAGGAGCAGATGGTCTACAGTTTCCATAGACTGCCTATCGTTCCATCCACGGATCGTAAATGGCTTCCGTAGATCCAGGTATGAGTTCTTAATTTGACTAAGTATAGGGGTAAAGGACGACACCCATCAATGGACAGTCGTGGGGAATTGTAGGTCCACACAATGTATTAAAAATTGACGTAACACATGACATTAACTTATATAACCCTTGACTTTTAAAGCATTCCCCATTTCCCCTTTCTCCCAAACCGTTAGAAACACCCCCCTAATCCCAAATCCAGTTAATACACCCCCTTTCACTTCCCTTTGCACCCATTCCACAACCCACCATCACTTATAAATTCAATTTCTTCCCCAAATTTCCCTCTTCATTATTCATTCCTCTGATTTTCTCCAAAATACTTCATTTCTCTTTTTCGTAACATATCAGGTCGTGAGTCCGGAGTCTAAGAAAAGTGGTGGCTTCAAGTAACAAGAACACACTCACACAACTTCATACTTCATCATAAGGTACTGATTTTGAACTTGAAATACTAAAATTGAAGTTGAAATCAAAAGTTGTTACTTTACTTCGGGTATAATTGTTTGTTGCTAGTAATTATAATAATTGTAATGTACCCTTGGGATGATAGTATAGTGAGTGTTGTTGTACATTAATGATTAATTATGATGAATGCCTTCTAGACCATACGCGCGAAGGTCCAAATCCACCGCCCCTTCAGCTCGTCTGCAACTTGTTGATGAATCTACTGACGATGAGCAGTGTGTGTCTGAATACGACCCTCCAATGGGGGATGAATCACCTAAGTTACCCTGAACTATGCACCAGCAAACCAAGAAGCTGGCTAATACTAAGGCAGCAGAGGAGTCACAGTCTGAAAACCTAGATAATGCTTCTCAGTCTCACGAGAGAGCATAACGGTCATCTGCAAACATTGAGGGGTCCTGACTTTCACAGTCCGAGTCTGGTGCCAACTCAGATTCAGTTGCCCCATCCATATCTGATGCATCTTCTTTCGGTTTGGCCCATGATCCCCCTCATGGCAGGGTTGAGCCAATACCCCTTACTATGGAGCCAAACAATTAGTGTGTTCGGGGGATTTACCAGATATTCTACGATGGCTTACACATGAATGCTCAGGAGAAGCCAGTCTAGACCATTACTAAGGAGTGTCGAGTACTTACTAGTAGCCTACACACAGTGCTAGCGGTTCATGAGCTGTTCAAACAGCACCGATGCGATCGGATGGCGGAGATCCCGGGGAGATACAGCCCAGTGATGGTGAGAGAGTTCTATGCTTCCTACACTATGAGAGTAAAGAATGCTCTGCCACCACGGGCCAGGGCGTTGACTCAGCCTCCCCTCTTGACAACTTTTGTTCGGGGCATCCCCGTTGACTTATCAGAGGAAACAGTCCATCATTTTATTTACGGCCCTTCACACACTCAGCCCATTAATACTGTTGAATATGATTACAGGATGAGTGCGGTGCAAATTAGAGTCGCCATGCGTGATACTGAGCAGCGGGAGAGTTTATTACGCCGGATGGTGCATTTCATTGCAGATGAGAGAGAGAGCATAGAATGGGTCCGAGATAGGACGTTGCCTATTAGGAAGGCAACACTCAATTTTGCGGCAAAGTTCTGGTGTTCTATTATTAAGGCCAGACTATCTCCCACTATGGCTGATAACATATTGACCTCGAATTGCGCGGTGATGCTTGCTTTGTTGATGGTGGGGCATGAGATTGACTTCTCTCAGATTATTATATAAGAGATTCATGAGAAGGCTTTCCAAGAGAAGACCACGTTATCATTCTTGTGTTTGATTTTTTGACTATGTAGAGAGGCGACTGTTCATGTTTTGGGTTGTGACAAGTTGATCGAGGTGACCAAGACGGTCGATGTTGGCATGATTTGGGATGATACTAACCTGACAACCCCACAGAGGAGTATCTCGGTTGATTTGCCACCTTTGGGCGAGAGCCTTGATGGTGTTCAGGCAGCTGAGGGCACTACTCTTCCCATTACGGAGCCCCATGACACTATTCCTCCTCCCTCCATTTTAGGTTCAACTGCAAGCACACCTCATGCGCCCACTCCCAAAGGGTTTGCCATGCTGCCACTAGCTCGAGTCGTCAAATTAGAGACTCAAATGGCTAACTTCTTTCAACATATTAGGCCTTGGATGCAGAAATCTATTGAGGAATCTGAGGCACGAAATGAGAGGGATATGGAGATAAAGATACTGGCTGTGCACCAGTGGATTGATGCTTTCAAGAGCCGGATTATGGATAGGCCTTAGCCTGGGCTGACTATTGATATTGCTGCATTCCATATGGAGTAGGCTCAACTCCGTGCTAATATTAATACTTTGATAACTGTGGATACTGCTGCATCAGAACATATCTCGGAAGCTGATGCTGACAATATAGTGCTTAACACACTATTTCGTACTGGGCAGCAAACTACTACCTCCTATTATGCAGCGGGGAAGCACATCCGGACTAAGGAGGATTCTCCTATAGACCTTAAGGAGGCACGGTGAGCCCACAAGAGGGAGAAAAGGGCACAAGAGGCTGCCCAGTGCCAGTCTATACTAGATAAACAGTTGCGACAGGAGCGGATGCGAGAGTTGGCTGCGGGAGCTTTAGGATTGGGGCATAGTACTGATGGTGCACCACAAACTATTATTGAGGGTGTTACTGAGGGCACCGTACATACTGATCTAGTCATTTTTGGGTAACCAGACCCACCCGTCTCTTGATTGGTCTTCGGCGCATATGCGCCACATGTTTGTCTCGCCCAATGTTTTTATATTTTTACTTGTGCATTGAGGGCTTTGCACTACCTTTTTATGTGGGGGAGGGATGAATGGATTGTGACGTGTTGGGGTTAAGTCTGATAACTCAACTCACAATCCATCCTTGGGGTTTTCTTGCCTGTGTTCTTTTCCGAAGGAACTATTTTAAGTTCTGTTGAACCGGCATGTTTAGGATAGTAAATGTGTAGAAGTAACCTGGAAGTAAAAACATGATGGCAATAGAGCATAAAAATTGATATCCCTCCAAAATTTGATTTGTGCTATGTTTGTGAATTCAATAAGTTTAATGTGTAGAATCTTTGTATGACATGATAGGTATCGATATGACACTATGACTTAAGTTGTAACATTAACCAGATTCATTAATGATTTAATAAGTGAAACAAGGTGTCATGTGTGTGTGAGGTTATTTGTACATTCATATGGTACGTGCCAATCCAAAACTTGCGCCGTTGGTCTTTCTAAGGTGATCTAATCTTGAAACTGGGAGATGAGCATAGGCCATTGTTGATACTGAGTCCACTTAAGCCTAAAACTAACCAACCAAAAGGATAAATTGCTCCCTTCGATCCAAATGTATGAGCCTAAAGAGTACCATTCTTTCTTACACCCGATTCACCTTCCCTAACAATATTGTGAAACTGTGTTTTGGCCTTGGTCCCTGCTTGCACATTGTGTACCTTGACTTAGGCTAAAAGCCTAAGTTGAGGGTGGCTACTACAGAGTTATACTTTAATTCTTGCCCTGGTCCTTCCTAGGACATTATGCACATCAAATCATACAAAACATCTAAATTGAGGGTGGCTATTATGAAGGAAAGCAAGAAAGAGAGGGTATGAAAAGAGTTGTGTGTAGAGAAAAGAAAGCAAACTGAGTAAAAATAATGAAAATAGTGTGACTAAACAAAAAAAGCAAAAAGAATGAAAAGCTTAGACATAAATATGAAGAAAGGATGAATCCAACAAGATGATCAAGTCAAAAGTCACACTCGAGCTAAAATTAATTAAAAGGAGAAGAGCATAAAGCATGAAGGATTTAATAATTTGTTTTAAAAAGAGGTAACACTAGCCAATGTAATGTGAAGGAGGGCAGAAAAGTCACGTAATATCCAAATATTCCATACTTGACCCCGAGCCTACCTTACAAGCTAAGAAAGTCCTATAGTGATCCTAAGTCAAAAGTTTTGAAAGCCAAAGCGTGGAACATAAGGGAAAACCTATGGTACTGGGCACAAACTATACTAAATTCATTTTGAGTGTGAGTGATTACTGAGTCCCTAACTAAAAGTCAAATTTTGTGTGAAAAAAGAAACTTCTTTGTGGTAAGGGCACAAGTTGCATTATTGAAGAATTGGTATGTTGGTGATTGTTGTCTGTGTATGTGAATGTGTTTATTGATATGTCTATTTCATGTATTTATCCGCATGAGTTAGCTTATTGGGTTTATGAAGAAATTTGCACTATGCTGAGTATAAATAAGGAGAATGATGATTAAAGAAAATGTTGTGTGACTGCTTGAATTGTGGGTTGCTTATGCACAAGTGTCGTTTAGAGTTGTTGTGTTGCTTGAGGACAAGCAATGATTTTAAGTTGAGGGTATTGATGTACCGTGAACTTACAGTACTTTTGATGCAGTAAACTTAGAGTTTTGTATACTTCTTAGGCATTTTGTTAGTAGATGTGGTAGTATTTGTGTTTAATTTTATAGGAAATATAATATTGGAGTAGTTAATGATTAAAGTGCTGCAGCATTAAAGTTTTAAGGATGTACGAGTCGACTTACGAGCCGTCATTCCCTTGATGAGCCATAGATTGGAGTTGTGGTTTAGGTGCTTGAAAACATAGCTAAGTATGGAACTACGATTGAGGATGACGAACCGTAGGCCCTGTTACGAACCGTAGATGGACTTCAGAGAGGATGAGTTTTAGTACTTGAATGATGGTTGAACAAGATGCGCCTTTCTTAGACCTACGAGCCGTATGGCATGCCAGTAGGTAGACCTCTCCTAGAAATTGACAAACTGCTGAATTACGGCTGGACCTACTAGCTGTCTTGCTCTGACGAGCTATAGATGACACTGCTCAAAACCGGATTTCCTGAGTTTTCCGTTTCCTACATAATTTAAGTTTTGTTTTCTATAAATATAAGTTGTAAGTTTTGTTTATTATAAGTTTTTGGAGATAGACGTTTTGTGATACATTATTTTTGCTTTGGGAATTATCTATTCAAACACTTTTGGTATTTAATTCTTGAAGTTTGGTTTATGCAATTGGCTTTTGTTCTTCAATTCAAGATTTTGGATTTCATCTATTTTCATTGTAAGTTCATGATTTATTATTCAAATCCTAATATGAATTATGAATCCTCAAGCATGAGTAGCTAAATCCACAACTAGGGTTGTGGAAGCCATGAATAATTAGCAGCGTAAGACTAATAATTAAGTAATTCTTGTTAAATGTTTATGCATGTATTTGTTAATCTCTTCATTTTGAATGCTATTTAACGGTGTACAACATTAGAACATGCCTCGTTCCTACTTGCCAGACAAAGAAAGTAATGAATGAGAAAGAGATTAAAAATGGAGATTTAGCGTAATAATCCGCTATCTAATACTCTGAACCACATACACTAGGGGCTAATCTGGATCAAAGGTAAGTGTTAGTAAAGCATACATCCGTAGACGGACCAAGTTGCGTGGTGAAATTCCCTTTTTGAGGACCAATATCTTAGGTGATACCTAACTTATCGACTATGCATGTTAAACTCTAGAATAGAGTTACTATTATTAGGATTACTTAGTTAAGAACTTGTGGGGAACACATGTACCCTAGTTTCATTCTCATATTGATATTACAAACTGCGAATCCTGTTGCTTGTTTACTTGTTACTACACATCAATTAAATATAATTTTTGTTTTCAATATCCCCCCTTTTAAAGAGATAACTTAGCCAATGTACAAATAACAATAAACTAGACTAAGTCTGAATCATATTCCTCGTGGGATCGACCCTAACCTTTGTTAGGTTCTTTATTTAATAACGACCTCTTATACTTCTTAAGGGAGGTGTAATTTGGGCGTATCAGTCACCCATGAGATTTCAGATTAATTTTTGGAGAAATTATAAATAGCTCAAAGGAGAGAGAAAATATAGTTTAATCATCTAGACTTCTTTATTTTTTCTTTCTATCTCGAGAAAAGAGTTTTTGAGTATTTCTTAGTGTTGGGGTTTTGAACAATTTGTAATTGACTATTGAGGGTTCAATTCAAAGTGGGTATTGAAGATTATTACTGATTATCAAAACTTTGATGGCTAAAAACATATATAATCGACATAGTTTATCCCTTTTATGATTCTTGGCTAAAATCCCAATTCTAGGGGTGTGCTTATTGAGTTGGGTGTAAACTAATTTAGTGGGTCTAGTGTCTTGCTCTATTTTCTACTATTTATTTATGGATTTGAGCTATTTAGCATGAGTTCAATTTATGGGCTAAGGTTGCAAACTTAGTCCTAGCTTAGATCTTTGATTGATTCTTGGAAGAGATTAATTGAAGTGGGTAAATAACTTAATACTTACAAATTGGATTTGATTGCTGTAGTTTGCTCGAAAGAGAAATTGTAGTTTTGTTTCAAATTGTCAAATTTGCTCGAAAATGAGATTTTGTAAGGTATTGGGTTGATTTTTATCTTCACATGGATGAGATCGAAAGGAGATTCTATGATATGACACCTTGAGATCGAAATTTTTTTTGTGTCGTTTATGATTACCTAGCCTACACACGATTATCTAGCATTGTTGAGCAAGCACTTGTACCCCTATTTTAAGTTGATACCGACTCTCATACTCCTAAATTGTCTCTTACTTGTTTAAACCATGTTTTTAGTTGAATTGTAATAATTGACTTCAAAACCCTTATCTTAAATTTTGTGATATTCATCCATTTGTTCTAATTGCTACAATGAATTGGTTTGCATTTTAATTTTCTTATCGAATTCTTTGATTTAGGTAACTCGTTGTGGAATTCAAGCCCCTCCCTATTGTTGGGTATTTATATTGCTAGCGATCGCCTAATCATTTAATTGTTTTGTGAGTAATTTGAGCATTATCGATATGCACACCCCTAGAATAACAGTTTTACAATCATATTAAAAGTAAAGGAAAATATATCATAAATCTTCTCGGCCAATCAAATTGATGATTTGCAACTTCAAAGAGACCCACTTCAAAAATCTCAAAAATTATGGGCTACAAGTTTGTTTCTCATACTATAAAATAGAGGTTTCTATTGTACTCTCCTCAGAAACGTTTCAGATTCAATTGTATGAGCATAAATATCCATTTTCTCTCTCCTTTCTAATATTTATATTTCTCCAAAAATTAGATAAAGTTTCATCAAACTTCTCAATTGGCAATGTTAGTTGTTCTTGCCAACTCATTCGGCGAGTCACTCACTTGTTCTTATTCTCGCCTTTCTTGACTTCAGGCTTCAGGTGTTTGAACCATTGTTGTTGAGCTCGAAGGAGTTCTCTGTTCACATTCGATGAGTCATCGATCATCACTCAATCTCACCTTTTTTCCCCTCACTTTGGTTTAAATGGACGGTCACTTTCGGCGAGCACTTATTAGTCCACTAATGAGTGGAAGATTTCCACTCATTTGAGGCCCTTTTAGCTCAACAATTAGTTTTCTCAATGCCTAGTTATGTCCTTTTCTGATGATATTTTGTTTTTTATATAGCTATGAAGTCTAAAGGACAAGGCAATGATAAATACATTAAAAAAGGCAAAAATCATTGAAAGGAGTGAAAACTCCCAACTGGGAGTCGCCTAACCAAAAGGGCGGATTGTCCTAGTGGCCTGACCTCACCCAAAGTAACAGTGCTCACAATTGATAATATTCAAGGCAGGTCAGGGAACTAAAAAAGGAAACAGCGAGTCACAAAAGATAATTGGTGAACTCGAAGACCATCGCCAAAGGCTACAGATCGTTGAGTTAAAATGAAAGCTTAAAGGGTAATTAATGTGGTAATCGGTTATCCGCCGAATATGAAAGGCAGACTCAACTAGGTTCAAACACATGAAGCTTAAAGCAAATGAAGTGCAAGCTGAAGGACAAACGATGATTCACCAAAAATGATTGGCTAGCTAGACTAATGTCACCGAGTTGGTCAAGCATTGAATTTTTGGAAATTATAAATAGTCCTAAAGAGAGAGAAAATGTATCACATTTTTGAATATCAATTTGAGAGTTAGTTTTGAGAGAATTTTTCCTTTTACCCTTTTGAAAATATTCTTAGTTTTTGGGGTTTTCAAGCAACCTTGTAATTGACAATTGAAGATTCGAATTAAAATGGGTTTTGAATATTAATGCTTAATTTCAATTCCCTAATGGCTGAAATGATCATGGGTATAATCTCTTTCCCCTCTTTGATGACTGGCTAAAACCCCAAATTTAAGGGTGTGATTATGGTGTTGGGTGTTTATTTATTGTAGTGCTTTTTGTGTCTTGCTTTTTTTTATCGCTGTAGATTCATGGATTTAAGCTAATTAGCATGGAGTTGATTCATGGGTTAGGGTTGCAACCTTAATCCTAGCCTAGATCTTCAATTGATGCTCGAACGAGATTAATTAAAGTGAGAAATTAGTTTAATGTGTGCAATTCAGATATGTTAACTATAGTTTGCTTAAAAGGGAAATTGTGATTCAATTCTAGTTGCCAAATCTGCTCGAAAGAGAGATTCTAGTGAGGTATTGGGTTGATTTTTGATTCCCATAGCTGAGACGGAAAGGATATTATATGATTTAATATTTTGAGATCAAAAGAATATTATTGTTATTTATGAATACCTAGCCTATCCATGATTATTAGCGATAATGAGCAAGCACAATTACCCCTACTTGACATCGATACCAATACCCAAACCTTTAGATCGCCTTTTATTTGTTTGAAATCCATATTTTAGTATAATTGTATTACTTGATACCAAAACACTTTTCATAAATTGGGTGGAATCATCCACCCCTCTCTTTTAATTGCTACAAATGAGTTGATTTACACTCTTAATTTCTTTATTGAATTCCTTGCATTATATCACTCTCTATGGGATTCGACCCCGACTCTTGTTGGGTATTTTTATTGCTAAAAACCGCTTTTTCTCTTACTTGTTTTGAGGGTAGCTTGAGTATTATAAAAATGGCGTCGTTACCGGGGAGTGATGGCTAAGAATTCAATTTGTGAAGTTAGTTTGTGAACTTGTTTAGTTATAGTAGATTGTTGTTTGGGGTTGTTGTTGTGTCTTAATTGCTAGAGGAATTATGAGTGACATTGGAAGTGATTGCACTAGTCACTTTGGTCAGAAGGATATATGGGAGATATGACCGATATGCATGTTAACATCATTCAGAGAACGGGAGCAATCCGGTTGCTTTGTACCACTGGGAGAGCAGTGTTTGATGTGACCGGAACCATGCTCTAATTACTTCAAATGCAAGGAATATTTAGAGGCCTTGCTCACGAAGACCCTCATGAATAATTTAGAAATTTTATGGATGTCTGTGGGCCATTTACCTTTAAAAACTTTTCATAAGAATCAATTTTGTTGAGGCTATTTCCATTATCCTTAACGAGGAAAGCTACTAGATGATTAGCCGAGCTACCAAATGATTCTATCACTTCATGGGAAGAGATAACCGATGCGTTCCTTGAGAGATTTTTCCCTCCCTCGAATATGATAAAGCTTAGGGACAACATCCGGAACTTCAAGAGAGCTATAGGTGAACCTCCCCATGAGACCTGGTTGCGGTTTCAAAAGGTTTTATTACAATGTCCAACACATGGTGTTCCGGGTAATTTGCTGCTGCAATACTTCTATTGTAGCCTTGATTCAATCAACAAAGGACTAGCTGACCAACTTGTTCAGGGCAGGATGATGAGGCAACCGAATGAGGTAGCAACATTGTTTCTTGATTATATGACAAAAATCAACTGAGCATGGCATACTAGAGAGGATCAAGTATCTTCTCTATACTTGAGTATGAGCAAGGAACAAATGGAAAAGGATCACGAGCAAGATGAGAACATCGCTAAGATGAGGACTCAACTTGAGTTGATATCTACACTTGTCATGGGAAGTGGACTTAAGTCGGTAAATAAAGTTGGTACCCACAGTAGGAAATGCCTGGATGATGCCAAGTGTGAGGCATTTTACAATAATGAAGTCAATACTTGGGAAACCAAATGTGTTCTCATCCGAACTACCCTAGACAGGGTGGGAATCAAGGATGGAACAAGGAAAGAGATAATGGCTGGAGATAATGGAGAGATCGAGGTAGAAATAGAGAGATCGATAACTTGAAAAAGATCAATGCATTCCACCTTATGATCGTCCCAAACCAAAAGAGCAAGATGGACTAGAGGTAAACCGAACGGATGACATGTTAACAATGATTTTCAACAAGGTTGATGGGTTTGATAAGGTGTTGAAGGATTTCAATAATGAATTCTCCACCGTAAATCAAATGGTTACTTCTCATTCTATCTCAATTAAGCAGCTCGAGACTAAGATTTGTCAACTCTCTACCCATCTAAACCCAAGGCAAAAGGGAACGTTGCCTAGTGACACCATCCCCAATCCCAAAAATGATTGTTGATGATTAAGAACTGTGTCGTGCAACAACATTAAATAAGGCACTTCTTGAAAGGTAACCCAAGTTTATTTTATTACTATCAATACTATGTGTTGTGAATGCAGAATTAAAAGAAGTCAAAAATTTGAAAAGGATGCAGTAGACGATGCAGGTACCCAGTCGGCGATTCCCCAAAATGGTTCGGCCAACATCTTCATGTTCGCCTTCTGACCCAAAATTTTTGAAAAGTGGTACTATCAACTTCGTCAAACAGGGACCAAATTGGCGATTTGCCAAATGACTCAAAGAGAACTACATCGGGTCCACCGAGTTGAGTGTGATATTTGGTATTCGTTCAGGCCTCATCGGTGAGCTTAAGCTCATTTGTTGATTTGGCAAATACTTTCGGCGATGTTAGTCACAGTCTGCCAAGTGCGCCTGAAATAAAAAGGACAAGAGTATTTTCTAATTTTAAAAAGAAACCATTCACCTATGTGAGCTCTTTCACTTCTTAAACTCCCTATACCGTTATTTGTTTTCTATTGTGTCCTCATTTGCATGGGTTTACTTGCTTAGAGTGTATTTTGGTGTGTGATTTACAATTCCAAGTCCTTTCTCTCTTCATTTTTTCTTTGTGAGCTTTTCTGAGGTTGGTTTTCAAGGCTTTCATTAATATTTTGGCTTAATCTTGATGTGTATTATATGAGCCTCATCCCATGAGCTAGAAATAGATGAAATTGTGGCTAAAATTGCTAAACATGAATGTGAGTGAAATTTTGAAATTGATGTGTTAAAATTATTGGGTCTTTCTTGAATTAAGTGTGGGTGAAGTTTGATTAGCCCAGTATTGTCTTGACGACTTGTATTTTCCCAATGATGGATAGAGTGACGTCTTTCATAACGCCAAATCATTGGTTTGGGCAATACTTTATGATATTTGGGGGAAATCTGAGTACTTATAGGTAAAATAACATATGGGTAGATTGTAAAATTTATTGGGTAATGGTATTGTTGCATGTTAGTTTTACATCTGTTAAAAATATGCATTGAACTGAAATTACTTGTTCGGTGGGCTTGTTTTAGCTTGCCAATGTGATTAAGAAAATTTCTGTGAAAGCCCCAATTGCCTTCTGAGTTTGAATATGTGACCTGGTTACTATCTCATTCCATGTTTTTTAGTTCGTCAAAACTAACGCAGTGAATCACCTTGTTAAAGTGGACATCGCCCTTCTGCATGTTCCTTTTTATTTTTGTGTACTGTCATTTTTGGCGGACTTGTCATAGCCCACTAAAACCAACTCAGTGGATCGCTGAGTTGGAATTAACTCCACCTTTCATTCCTGAGTAAAATTAAAATATGTTCTGTCAACTTCGGGGAGCTCGTCTAAGCTCGCCTAATCTGTTAGGTGAATCGCCTTCCTAGTCGGTGAGCCTTAGAATTTCTTTTGAAATGTGTTTGTTTTTTAGCTTATTTCTTACTAACCTCCACTTGATCTTTGTTTTTAATTGTTGTACCTTGTAGTAAATGGCCAAAAGAAAAGACAAGAGATTCATGACATTCGACTCCGAGTACAACTCTCCATCTCCACCCCATCTCAAGAGAAATAAGGGGATTTCTATAACCGAGCCCTCTAAGGTTCCTCAAAAACAAACAACTCCATGCTTTTCTCCGTGTGTGAGTGAGGCCCCAAAAAAGTTAGTGCCAAGAAAGAGGATGGACATCTTATCCAAGGTTCCATAGACATCTCAGGCTCAGTCACATGCCTCCTGTGTTCTCCCCATAATTGCTCTAAGTGCCCTCAATAGGCTCAAATTGGCTTGAGAATGGACTATTCTTGAGGAGAGGTGACTCTTCACGGATAGGGTGATGAGTGACTACCTCGCTATCTTTGATACGATAAAGCACCATGGGTTTGAGCAGTTCATTGGAGCTCGACCTGTCTATGTCCCAGTGTGGGTGAGAGAACTTTATGAGGCCTATGCGAAGGCCTTACCAAAAAAAATAAAAGGCGTGGTATGAGGACCATTAGAAGAAGTCAAGGCCCTAGGGAAAATGGTCTAGTGTCACGCCGGGGCCATAAATGACATCTTGGGCACCAAGGGCAATGAAGCAGGTTTATAGAAGCTTCAGATGAAGCAAAGCCTGGATGAACTTAAGGGGTGGCTGGCACCCCTCCTTTCTGACATTACTTCTCCGTAGATGGCTAACAGAGTAGAAATTGAGAAGAAGGATATGAACATCACCTCTCGGTATTGGTTTGGGTTCATAAGAAACAACCTCATGCCATCCCAGAATGAGTCCATTCTCCGGCAGTTGAAGACCGTGTTGGTGGGCAGCATCATTGATCAGTTTGAGATCTATGCTGGTGTGATCATCAAGGAGGAGATGCTGACGAGGGCTCGTCAGGAGTAGACCTCTCTCCTTTTCCTTGTCTTGATCACACAAATATGTGAGGCTGTGGGAATGCTTTACAAAGAAAATACAGATGTTCGAATCACCCCTGCCTCCTCCAATGACATTTGGAGGATTGAGGCAGGCTACTTTAAGCTTGGGTTAGTATTTAAATTGTACTTTTCAATGTATGATGATAACTTTATGAAAATGACTATTTCAATGAAATTTATCTTAGCACCGAGAGAATTTTAAGGTGGAGGCTCAAATAGGGTAGTCTTTAATAGAAACCTCTAGTTCAAAATTACATGACTCCGTAGGCTTTCCTTAAATGGCCTAGATAATGGATCCACATATAGCACATGACATGATACAGAGTTCTACCTTGGCAAGTAGACTCTCCTTCATCGATGTGGGAGTTACATCAGATTCCATGTTATAACATGAATGGTCTGTTCTCAATTAAAGCTAATATTTCACAAAATGATCTATGTTTACAATCAAGATTTTATTGAAGCTTTCCTTTTGATCTTAAAATACATTGACCATGTTCATGATTCATGATATTTTTTGAAGGTTTTACGATGCTTATATTTTTCATGCATTTAATGATTCAATTACATCCTCTTATGATCATGTTTTATTGTATTTCCCTCATACTTCGTGCATTCCATAAACTAATGTGTACTTGTTCCTATATTGTTTATTAATGTAGGGTCTAGTTATCTCCCTCTTCCCGTTTGTGGCTAGTGGATTACCTTGTAGATTTGAAGAGCTTGTGAGTCCTCATACTCCGAGGACTAAGTCACCTATATTTCTTTCATATGCCATTACTTTTCGGATGTTGTTAGTGGTGTATGGTTTACATTGCCATCACTTGTTTTGATGTATTTGATGGCTTGTCAAGACTATGTAAGACTTCTGCTTTAATGTCACACTTTCAATTTATAATAGAGTATTTACTTTTGTCTATTATTTTGTGTATGTGTATGTCAACTGGCTTGTGTAGGGCCTCTCGGGGTTTTATATGACATGTCACATCTAGAATGTACTTTGGGTTATGAATAACTAGGTAATAGGAGCACAAAGCTTTCTAAAAAAGGTCTTAGGATGTCTGACAAGCCACGCTGAGTAGAGTCTTATTCATGAATGTGAAGCGAGCCAAATTTATGAACAGGAGGATACAAAGAGTTTAGGAAACTCCACTTCTTTCATTAATCTAAAGTTGTGCCATATAATCTATTTCTATAAAGATCCTTCTTCTATATCATGCTTGATACTTTTCAGGATATGGCTCCTTGAAGAGCTTTTTTGAGAAGGAATGAGGGTGAGAATGTGGAGCACGAGGTTCATCAAGTTTTGTTTATCCCTTGGCCAAGAAAGTGACTCGTTCTAAATTCTAAGCCACTATCGAAGTATTGGCTCAAGCTATGATGGCCCAAGCTAATAGAGAGGCTAATGCTCCCGTGAACCCAAATGTGGGTACGACGGCTACAAGGATAAGGGACTTCACTAAGATTAATCCTCTAGAATTGTATGGGTAAGATTGATGAGGATCCTCAAGAGTTCATTGATGAGGTGTATAAGTTTATAGGAATAATGGGATTGTCTATGATTTAAAAGGTAGAATTGGCATCTTATCAACTTAAGCGTGTTGCTGAAGTGTGGTTGATGTGGGTACTCTTGATTGAAAGAAATTCAAAGGAGCTTTTCTTCATCGTTTCTTTCCTCTTGAGATAAGAGAAGCGTAAGTGCTTGAGTTCATTAATCTCCGTCAACGGAATATGAGTGTGAAGGCATATGCTTTGAAGTTCACTCAATTGGCTAAGTATGCTCCGATGATGGTTGATGACTCTAGGGCAAGGATGAATAAGTTCGTGTCGGGTGTGTCCGAAATGGTGGTCAGGGATTGTCGCACCGCCATGTTAATTTAGGAGATGGATATCTCTTGTTTGATGATACATACCCAACAAATTTAAAAGTAGAATCTGAAGGAAAGGGCAAGAGAGTCCAAGAGGGCACGGATCGGAGATGGTGTCTTTTCTTATTCGAGGAACGGTAGACAAGGTCATTCTAAATTCCAATAAAAGTTTTCCGATCAAGGATCTTCTAATGCTCCGACTCCTAAATTCAATAAGGATAGGTTGTCTAAATGTAAACCTCAAGGAGATGGTGGTAATGGATCTTCCATTCCCTCTTGCACAAGGTGTGGTAAGAAACATGATGGTAAGTATCTAGTCAGTACAAATGGTTTCTTTGGTTGTCGAAAGAGTGTCATAATGATAAGGATTGTCCTTCGTAAGCTAACGAGGGCAAGGATTGAAGGCAAGCTCAGCCTAGTGGTTCCGGTTCGAGTGCTCCGAAGAAAAAATAAATTATATGCTCTTTAGACTCGACAGGATTGTGAGGGTTCCTAGAGGTGGTGACCGGTATGTTGAAAGTCTTTCACCTTGATGTTTATGCTTTACTTGATCCAGGTTCTACATTGTCATGTGTTACTCCTTATGTGGCCATGAGGTTTGATATTTGTTTCAAAATCCTTTCTAATCCTTTTCATGTCCCTTCTCCCGTGGGGATGCTATTGTGACTAAGAGAGTTTATAGAAATTGTCCTATTTTCATGTCTCATAGAGTCACTCATGTTGATCTTGTACAACTTGATATGTTAGATTTTGATTTTATTCTTGGGATGGATTGGCTTCAGGCATGCAATTCTTCCATAGATTTTAAGACCTGATTGGTCACATTCAAGGTCCCAATTTTTTTTCCATGTCTTAGGAAGGGGAAATTTATGTTCTTAAGGGTAAGTTTGTATCTTGCCTAAAAGCTAGGAAAATGATATATAAGGGTTGCATTTATCATCTTGTTCGGGTTAGGGACATAGAATCAAAAACCCTTAATCTTTAGTCAATTCCGACTGTAAATGAGTGTTCGGAGGTATTCCCAGATGATCTTCCTGGAATTCCTCCTGAAAGGGAAATATAATTCAGTTTTGACCTTCTCCAAGATACCTAAACTTTTTATATTCCTCCATATCGTATGGCCTCGACAGAACTTAAGGAGTTAATCAATTAAAAGACTTGTTGGATAAGGGTTTTATTACACCAAGTATCTCACTATGGAGTGCTCTAGTGGTGTTTTTTCGAAAGAAGGATGGTTCCCTCCGAATGTACATTGACTATTGGCAATTGAATAAGGTCACCATTAAGAATAAATATCCTCTTTCAAGGATTGATGGTTTGTTTCATCAACTCCAAGGAGCGAGTTACTTCTCTAAGATTCAACTCCGGTCGGATTATCACCAATTGAAGATAAAGGAAAGTAACATTCTGAAGATAGCTTTTCAAACATGGTATGGTCATTATGAGTTTTTTGTAATGTCTTTTGCTTTGACTCATGCCCCGGTGGCATTTATGGATTTGATGAATAGAGTATTTATGCAATACCTTGATATGCATGTGATTGTGTTTATTGATGATATCTTGATTTACTCGTGGAGTGAGGATGAGCATGTTGACATTTGAGGATTGTATTACAAATTCCCAAGGAACGTGAATTGTATGCTAAATTTAGCAGTTGTGAGTTTTGGTTGAAGTCCGTTGCTTTCCTTGGCCATATTGTCTCCGGTGAAGGTATTCAAGTTGATCCTAAGAAAATTGAGGTGGTTACGAATAGGCCTAGACCTTTGTCTACTTCGGATATACGGAGTTTCATGGGTTTGGCCGGTTAATATATAAGGTTTGTGGTGGGATTTTCTTCTATTGCTTCACCTTTGACAACATTGACTAAAAAGAAGGTGAAATTCCTATAGTCGGAAGCATGTGAAAAGAGTTTTCAAGAGTTGAAAGATAGACTTACTTCGGCCCCTATATTGACATGGACAAAAGGATCAGATGGTTTTGTGGTGTATTGTGATGATTCTTGAGTTGGTATTTGTTACGTTTTGATGCAACATGGAAAGGTCATTGCCTATGCTTCAAGGCAATTAAAGCTGGATAAAAAGAATTATCAGGCCCATGATTTGGAGTTAGCGGTGGTAGTGTTTGCCTTAATAATATTGAGACATTACTTGTATAGTGTTCATATAGATGTGTTTACCAACCACAAGAGTTTGAAGTATGTATTTACTAAAAATGATTTGAATCTTCGCCAAAGGAGGTGGCTTAAGTTATTGAAGGATTACGACATGAGTATCCTTTATCACCCCGGAAAGGCGAATATAGTGGCAAATGCTCTTAGTAGACTATCAATACGAAGTGTTGCTCATGTTGAGGAAGACAAAATAAAGTTAGTTTGCGATGTCCATAGTCTAGACCGATTTGGTGTTCGGTTAGTTGGTTCTAATAAAGGTGGAGTAGTTGTTCAAAATGGTTCCGAATCCTCTTTTGAATTAGATGTGAAGAATAAGCAAGATCTTAATCCGGTACTAGTTGATTTGAAGAAGTCGGTTTCCGAGAAAGCCATTAAGGCTTTGGCTTTCTCCTAAAGGTAGATGATGTCCTTCGATATCAAGGCCGGTTATGTGTTTTGAATGTTAAATGAGTTGAGAAATCAGATTCTGACAAAAGTGCACCTCTCAGTATTCAATTCACCAGGAGCCACCAAGATGTAAGGATATTATGAATTTTGTGGCTAAATGTATGAATTGTCAACAAGTAAAAGTTGAGCATTAGAAACCGGGTGGTTTGGCTCAAACATTAGCATTCCTACATGGAAGTGGGAATATTTGAATATAGACTTCATTATGGGTTTACCCAGCACTCATCGACAATGTAATTCAATTTGGGTTATTGTGGACCGAATGATTAAATCGGCTAACTTTCTTCCCTTTAAGACTTCGTTCTCATCAAAAGATTATGCCAAGCTTTATGTTACAGAAATGGTAAGGCTGCATGAAATGCCTCTGTCCATTATCTCCGATCGAGGTACTCAATTTATATCCTAGTTTTTGAAGTCATTTTAGAAAGCTCTTGATACTCAAGTGAAGCTTAGCGTGGCTTTTCATCCTCAGACCGATGGACAAGCCGAACGTACCATTCATACTTTAAAGGATATGTTAAACGATTGTGTGATTGATTTCATGGGAAATTGAGATGATCATTTACCTTTGATTGAATTTGCTTACAATAATAGCTATCATTCTAGCATTGGGATGGCAGCGTTTGAGGCTCCTTACAGTAGGAGATGTAGGTCTTCTATTGGTTGGTTTGAAGTTGGTGAGGCGCCTTTGATAGGGCCCGAGTTGGTTCATGAGGCTATGGAAAAGGTTTAATATATTCATGAGAGATTTAAAATTACTCAAAGTCGACAAAAATCTATTTCGATGTTAGAAGAAGAGAACTAGAGTTTGATGTTGATAATTGGGTCTACATGAAAATTGGTCATGAAGGGTGTAACGAGATTTGGAATGAAAGGGAAGCTTAGTCCCCACTATGTGGGTCCATATAAGATTTTCAGGCATATTGCCAAAGTTGCTTATGAACTTGAGTTTCCTAATGATTTATCATCGGTACATCCGGTATTCCATGTCACTTTACTGAAAAATTGTGTTCGAGATCTGATATCTATTGTGCCATTAGAAGGTTTAGTAGTCGAGGAGAATCTTTCCTATGAAGAGATTTCAATTGAGATTTTAGACCGGCAAGTTCGGAAGTTGAGAAATAAGGAAGTTGCTTCTATGAAGGTTCTACGGAGGAATCAATTAGTTGAGGGTGCTACTTGGGAGGCCGAAGCCGACATGATGTCCTAGTATTCTCATCTCTTTCCCTCCGCTCCTATTCTAGCTTGAGGTATTAGTACATCATGGCTTATTATTTTGGATCCATGTGTTTTAGTCCTTCTCATGTTTCCATATGCATGCATGTTCATGAAAACTTGATTTTGATGATATGATTTAGCTTGGAATGATTTTTCACGTTTGATGTGCATTTTGATGAAATTTGCATTCATGTAGGGTTGCTAGTTTCTCTCCTAGTCTACCCACATTAGCTTGAGTCCCATTCAAGGATGAATTTTCCTAAGGGGGAGATATTGTAACACATTGGGAGTTCGAAAATCCAAAAAGAAAAGAAAATGCAGATTTGGGCAATGATGCAAGTTCTACATGTCCAACCTATGCCCCGTAGGAAATCCTTTGCTCCGTAGGAAGGATGTCGTAGACATGGAGATAGGTTTTTGGACAAATCAAGTTTCTAAAGTTTAACCTAGGAATGAACAGGACGAACTGTAGGAAAGATGGTGAGTCGTAGATGGCTTCCGTAGAAAGGTTCCAGACTAAGTGAAATTTTGAACCAAAAGTAGTGTTCTACGGATGGGTCTACGGACCGTAGAACACTCGACAAACCGTAGAAAGGTCTCATGGAAAATAATTGAAATTTTGGATTTTTGAAGTTAGTTCCAAGATTTACCAGGACGGGCCATAGAAATTCTTACGGACCATAGGTCACAACTATAGGGCTGTCCAGCAGTTGTTTTAAAAGGGTATTTGGGTCTTTTCCTATGTAACTAACACCTAAACTACATATTTTTACCCTATTTCTATGTCCTATAACTATTCTTTTACCCCAATAGTTTTCCCAACTCTCTCATTCAATGAAATCCCCAAATCCTCTATAAGGTTTTCTTCAAAATCCTCTCTCTAGATAAAGGAAGAAGAAGTTAGGGTTCTTCAAGTTCAAGCCTCCTTTCTTCATCAATTTATTAGGGATTCAAGATGGGTTCCATTCACCCATTGAGTCTCACAGTTTTCTCCAATTCTCCAACTTAATTTCAATCAAATTGATTAAGTTTTCTTTTAATTCTTCATGGATTATATCTGTGTTGATTCAATTGCTTGAATTTGATCTTATTATGATTGTTTTAACTCAATTACATGCTTACCAATTAAAATCACATGAAACCATGCGTTGATCATTATTTTGAATATGAACCCTAGTTTACATGAATTTATGAAGAGGCTTAAATCTATGATTATGTTTTATGAAGTTATGCATGATTTATAAAAAGAAAGATTTTATGATCTAGGTTGCTTTAAGATGAGCGTTAATTAAACTGTGAAAGGGTTTTCTCACATATTAAAGGATCATGGCTTGGTGAAAGGTTTTCTCACTTAGACTTGATTAAATATTTAATGAGACACTCTATGATGTTAAATCTTGGATTAGTATTTTAATTGTGCTTTCCGATGTATGATGATAACTTTATGAAAATGACTATATCATTGAAATTTATCTTAGCCCCGAGAGAACTTTGAGGTGGATGCTCAAATAGGGTAGTCTCTAGTAGGAACTTCTAGTTCCAAATTACATGCCCCCGTAGGTTTTCCTTAAATGGCCTAGCTAGTGGATCCGCATATAGCACATGGCATGATACTTATTTATACCTATAGGCAAGTAGACTTTCCTTTCTCAATGTGGGAGTTACCATCAGATTCCATGTTATAGCACGCATGGTCTATTCTCGGTTAAAGCTAATATCCAACTAAATGATCTATGTTTTACAATCAAGATTTTAATGAAGCTTTCATTTTGATCTTAAAATGCATTAACCATGTTCATGATTCATGATGTTTCTTTGAAGGTTTTATTATGCTTATCTTGGTCATGCATTTCATGATTCGATTACATCCTCTTATGATCATGTTTCATGTTTTATTGTATTTCTCTCATACTTAGTACATTCCATGTACTAATGCATACTTGTTCCTACATTGTTTCACTAATGTAGGGTCTGACGATCTCCCTCTCTCATTCGTGGCTAGCGGATTACTTTGTAGATTTGAAGGCTTGGTTAATCCTCATAATCTGAGGACTAAGTCACCTTTATTTCTTTCATATGCCTTTACTTTTCGAATGTTGTACGCGGTGTATGGGTTAGTTCTTGACCACTTCTTTTGATGTATTGGATGGCTTGTTAAGACTATTTTAGACTTCCGCTTTAATGTCACACTTTCCATTTATATGAGATTCTTCACTTTGTTTATTATTTTGTGTACGTATAGGTCAAGTGGCTTGTGTAGGGCCTCTCAGGGTTTTATATGCCATGTCACGTCTAGGGTGTACTTTGGGTCGTGACATGATTGCTTTGGAACCTCATGCAAATAAACAAGATATGCAAACCAATAAAATTCGATATTCTGGACCCAACGGAACAGTCAGAACATCGATTAAAGGTCATCTTGATATAGTACAGTTCCCACACCCAACTCCATTTTAGTAAAAAATCCACAAGGGGCCTCATAATTAACCTAGAAGCCTCGGGATCTAAATGAAGGGTTGTTCTGGAATAAACTAAACATTCTAGAGCTAACTATGCTGAAGGAATTCTTATCAAAGCTTGTTTACTCAGAATATTTATTAAAGTCAAATTTAAGCCTTAAATTGAAGGTTAAAATTCTTAATTGCACACACTCGCACTAAAGGCCTTGGGAGTCATGTCGTCCATGCTACTAACCTAAAATTACCCTTTCAGAGCTGATGGAGTAATTGAAATTGGATTCTGAGGTCATATTCTTGAACTTTTGATCAAAAATTAGTGTTCACGGTTCAAAAGATCCGAAACACAGAAACTCGCATAAAACAAAATTAAACGAATGATTGAACTGTCAGACCTAGCTAGAGCTGTCAAAATGGGTTGGCCCAACCCAACCCAACCCAACCCTAATGGGCTAGAGAGTTAAATGGGTTAGGACGGGCTGACCCTTTTAATTAAAGGGCCTATAAAATAGCGGCCCAACCTAGCCCTAAGCGGGCCACGAGTTTGGACGGGTTGGCCCTTCAACCTAAAAATGGACCACATAGATCTCTTAAAAAGAGTATCGAACGTTGATGTTTGATGAACACGACATTAATACATACATAAATTCATTCATGAATTACACACACTTTAGTGAATACTTACAAAACAACATAATAATCAAGATACAACATTTATAAGATTCATCCGAGCAAAAAAGGTTATATGGTCACTTTTTTCATAAACAAGACAAGTAGACAACAAAGGAGAAATGAAAAATTAGGCATGAAAATAAAAGTAGAAGAGGTAAAAAATTCATTGTTATAATAACTTCAAAAAAAAAATAAAATATATCTATATATTGAATATTTTTAAAATTCACAGTCCATGGGTTGGCCTCTGAGGCTCGTGGGTTGGGCCTATGAGGCTAGCTGGCCAAATGAAGCTGGGCCAAAAAGCCTCATTCCTAAATGGGCTGAAAAAATTAAGCCCAACCCCACTTAATTCAAGGGTTGGGTTGGGCCGGCCTAACGGGCCAAGCCCATTTTGACAGCTCTAGACCTAGCAAGTCATAAATGACTTGGGGTGGGTACACGAACGCTCTATACAACTAACAAGAGGCATAAACACAGATATGACCTGGAGTGTCATTACAGTTACTTAGTGTGTCATTTTTAAAAATGTTTGACCAACATTTTGACCAAAAAAATGATAGACTAAATGACGTTGTCCGTCATTTTATTAAAATATCTTGAAGGCTAGATCAATTTTTTTTTCATTTTCCCCCTTTTAATCTTTCTCTCTTCTCCTCTCTTATTCTCTCTAAACTGCCACAAAACGATGCCTCACTCATTGCTGCCGCCCTCACTTGTCCTGGAGCTACCACCATCCATCCGCCATCGACCTCTACACTGTGACACCACTCCCCTGCAACCTCTCTATTCTTGTTAAATTGAGGTTAGGGTTAGTTTTTTTCAATTTGAGTTATTTTTTATTTGTTAGATAGTTTATTCTATTTAGTTTGTTGAATCTTTGTTAATGACAGAGTTAGTGTCTATATTTGAATTTGAATTAAGTTATAATTTAATTTTAGGGCTCTAGTTTGAATTAGATTGTGAATTTATATTTTTTAGTTGGAATTGAAGTATTTTTGAAGTTAGAAGTTAGAACTAAGAAGTAATTAGAAGTTAGAAATACTTGAATATAGAAATACTTAAAAGTTGAACTTAGAAAAATATTGAATTATATGGTTTTTGAAGTTTAGAGAACTAATTGGAACAAAGAACTAATTAGAAATTAGATATTCAACATGATCCACTACTAAAGAATCCCCTACTTGTGTCGAAACACGCAATTGAACCGATAAGGGCTCAGGACTCACTCCCAATCGAGGCACATAGTAATCAAACACATATGAATAGGTAGAACCAGGATCAAACAAGGTTGAAGCGGACTGATGGCATAAGAGAACCGTATCTGTGATCACATCATATGATGCCTCGGCCTCTGCTCTAGCTGGAACTGCATAAAAGTGGCCTTGGGCACCTCTACCCCGCTCATCCGCTCTATCGCTTGTCCTGCCTCCCTGGGGAACTCCCCGAGAACCCTGCTGCTGGCCCCCTCCCTTAGCTAGAGGTGCTACTGTCGAAATTGGTCTCGCTGCCTAACGGGCTGGTAAAGCTGATCTAGAGAAAGGGCACTCCCTGGCCTAGTGACCAAGCTCCCCATTACTGAAGCAGCCCTGAAAAGGCCTGCTAACCGCTGGAGGTCGGCCACCCCGACCTGATGCTCCTGACTGAAACCCATATCGGCCCTGACTCGAACCGGCACTAAAACTGCTTTGACGGTGTTGATCACCCTCTGAGGTCTGCAACACTGCTTGAAACGGGCGACTGGATTGCCCTTGCTGGAACCCCTGGTGAAACTAGTCCCGAGTAACTCTAGGCCTGGAACGGGGTCCACTAGCCCTACCATCCTGTCTGATCCTCTTGCCGCTACCCCCTTGGGCCTCGCGACGTAGCTGCCCAATAGTACGGGCATGGTCTACCACCTCTAGAAAGGAATAGCCCGCTATCAACATAGACTGCGACGTAATCCTCAGCTGCAGCCTCAATCCTCTGACAAAGCATCAGACCCGCTCCTCCTCTGTAGGGAGAATCATGGTGGCATGACGGGACAACTCCAGAAATCTAGCCTCGTACTCAGACACCATCATGGAGCCCTACTCCAACCTCGAGAACTCGTCACGAAGTTGATCCCTAACGCTCCGTGGAATAGACCTGGCCAGAAAAGCCTCTGAAAACTTCTCCCACGATACCAGTAGAGATTAAGCTGGCCTATTATTTCTTTAATATTTCTTTGCATATTATTATATTATTATTGCTTTATCATGCTTGAATTATCTGTTTATATTTAATATAATTTTGTCTGTAAGTCCTTAAGACAGTATCTTTTAAAATGGAAAATAACCAGCATATTTTAAACAGTGTTAATTTATCCTCTCAAGCAACTAAGATTGCTAAGCTTGAAAACGATCTTCAAAACTGGAATATTCCAGAAGAACCCTTTAAAGCTATTTATCATTTAGATAAATTTAATTTGTTTGTTAATCATAATATTAAAACTTGTGAATCAACTATTGCTATTAATAATTCGTTAGAAATTATTCGCCTGTTAAATGCTAACGATATTAATCGTTATAAAAATAAATTTAATTATTTGCATATCGGTTTAGTGCAAGTTGCTGTTAAGCCCCTGTTCAGGAAAGGCTTAGACATTCCTATTTGTGTCCTCCTTAGAGATGATAGATTTGTTAATTTTGATGATTCGCTGTTAGGTGTACTTCAAAGTAACCTTGCCGATGGCCCGGTTTATTTTAATTGTTATCCAAATTTTTCAATAGACATTAATGATCCTAATGTCATGGATTCTCTGACATTGAATGTCAAAACTAAAAATCTAAATAGCAAAGCCAATACTCGGGAGATAGCAATTATCTATAGAGTATATTATCGGCTTATGTCTACTACTCTTGCACCAAAGGCTCGAATTGAGAGTCAAAAGGGTGTAACCATGCTCATGGAGGCCAATCATGAGCATAGTTCTATATTCGTTCCACGCCTTATAAATTGGAATGACATTCTTTCTAAAGATGAATGGCATTTTGATGCAATCACTCAACCTTTTTCCTCTCACTCAGAGAGATCTCGCATTGAAAGGGTAATTCAATACCCTGATGGTTCTATAGATCTAAAATTCCTTGAGAATTCCTTATCTAGAACTGCTTCTGGAAGAGCATCTTGTTCGTCTGTCCCTTCAAGGATGGCTCCTCATTCGCCATCTTCTCCTTCTAGGACTGCTCCTCACCCACCATCTTCTTCAAAAACCCCGGAGGATGATGAGGATGAAGACAAACTTCTCCGCAGAAACAATGACAAGGGAAGAGTTACTGGAGTAGATTTTTCTGGAAATATTCCTAAAGTTTATTACCAGGAAATACCTGCTAGTCCTACTGCTAGTGACATGGAACCCCCTTTAAGTAAAAAGGATTCAGTACCAGATTTCTTACAGATGATTAAATCTGGAAAAGATTTTATTCCTAATCCTCAGATTTTGCAAGAATCTTGGACTCATCCTAATAACCAAATTAATAGAAATTGGTATGTTGCTTCTTATTCTCTTCAGGAAAGAGAGAATTTTGCAAGTTCTTGGATGAATGATATGAAAAGAATTGGTTGTGAAATAGACTTCTTTAAGTGGTTTGAAATGACTGGTAAGATCGATGATCAGAAAGAATCTCTCAAAGTTATTATGAACAAATGGTATACTACTACCAACAAAATTGTTGAATCCATTACTCCTCCTCTTGAAGGAATTAATATCCCTATTGCAGGTGTCATTATAAAAGCCTCCCCTTTTAAAACCACAAACACTGAAAAATCCACTGCTCTTTTATCTACCAAAGACCTAGATAGGCTTGTGGAACAAAATAACTATACAAACCAAATTCTTCATGTTGTTTCCAGACAAATAGAAGATATCAAAACCAAGGCTTCTTTTTCAGGAAAGCCTACTCCTTTATCCACTACTACTATCAGTCAGAAAATTGACCCAAATCCTATTTTTAAGATAAATGAATTTTCCAGAGAAAATTACCCCAAGCTCAAAAATACCTTTGATATTTCTGACAATATTCTGGATAAAATCAATGAGAAACTTGCCAACTTTTCAATTTCTGATAAGAATGGTAAGAAAGTCGCTACTATTAGTGACAAAGATAATCTTGTCCAAAAACTCTCCAATGATAGATATCATAACTGAAAAAACTATCATAAAAGACCTTTTTTCCCAGACCTTCAATATGAGGAAAACGCTTTTCTCTCCACTTCTTCTCATGAAAGAAGCAGTCTAACTGAATGGAACATCGATGGTCTAGCAGAACATCAGATCTATAATAAACTCCACGAGATGGGGATAGCTATCACAGCTTACAAAATAAGAAATTCTTCTGATAGAGAAGCTGCTTCAATGATCGTTGCAGGATTCACTGGAATGATAAAACATTGGTGGGACAATTATGTTTCAGAAGAAACTAAGAGAATTATTTATGATACTCATGCTACTGAGATTGTTATTAAAATGGAAGGAACTAATGAAGTTCCTACTGAAGTTTTCAAAGAAGATGCTTGTGCTACTCTTCTCTACCATATAGCAAAGCATTTTATAGGAGAACCTAAGTTGTTTCAAGACAGGAGTCTCCAAATCCTCAACAATATCAGTTGTCCCTCTTTAGACGATTATACCTGGTATAAATATAATTTTATGCAAAAGGTAATGATCAGACCTGATTGTAATCTAGACTTTTGGAAAGAAAGATTTGTTAGCGGACTTCCCCCTCTTTTTGCCGATAAGGTAAGAACTAAAATCCAAGATAGGAATGATGGAAAAATTCCTTACGATCAAATGACATGTGGAGATCTTATTAGTGTTATAAACACTGTGGGATTAGAACTTTGTGCAGATATTAAGTTGTAACATCACCTTAAAAAGGAGAAATCTTCATCAAGAAAAGAATTAGGAAGTTTTTGTCAAGACTTCGGGTTTGTTTCTCTAACACCTCCTTCAAGAAAAATCAGGAAGGAGAATAAGGAAAATAAGAAATCTCATCGTAGTAAGTCTAGAAGAACTTCTGAAAGGGATTACAAAAAATCTTCCAAAAGAAGGAAAAAGCATAAAGGATTTAAGAAATCCAAAGAGGATGTATGTAGGACTTGTGGAAAATCTGGCCATAGAGCTAGTGAATGCAGGTCTGGTAAACAGAAGAAGATAACCAGTCTTGAAATAGACGAAGCAACCAAAGAAAAGCTTTTTTCAATCCTTAAAGAACCTTTATCTGACTCTTCAAATGATTCTGCTGAATATAGCGACGAAGAAAATATCAACGTTGATTATACTTCAGATTCTAGCCAATCGGGAAAAAACTGCAATTGCACAGAAGCTTTCTGTGTTTGTGAAGATATTCCTCGAATCAGAGTCCTTAGTAATGACTCTAAAGAAGCTCTCTTTGACATTATTGAACACATTGATAATGAAGAAGCTAGGAAAAAATATCTTATAGAGCTCAAGAATCTCATTCTCAACCAAAAGGAATAGCCCAAAGCTCGTACTATGGTTGAACCTTTCAGCATGAAGCAAATCATGAATAGGTTCGAAAGAAATGCTGAACCTACCATTTCTGATCTTCATCATGAAGTCAAAACTCTTAAAGAGGAAATCAAAGACATTAAATTCAGACTTGGGAAAGTCGAAACTGATGTCATTGCTGATAAAATCCTCAAAGAGATTGCCAAACAAAATCTCGATGAAGAAACTGAAGAGACCCCTGAAAAGGATAACTTAGATTATCCTCCATTCAATATTGATCTTTCTGCAGAACCCACTTCTGATATTGCGACTACTTCCAGTCCAGGTATCACTGTAATCTCTTCTATCCGGCCACAAAGCCATCATATTCCTGTTAAAATTGTTATAAACAAAGATTTTGTTATTAACAGAATTGCTTTACTTGACAGTGGTGCAGATAGAAATTGCATTGTTAAAGGTATTGTTCCTACTAAGCATTGTTAAAGGTATTGTTCCTACTCCGAAGTTGTATTAGTAAATTATGACAAAATTATATCGAAAGATTAAAGGAGGGATATAAAACTTACAAGCTTTTATTTATATGAACATGAAAAGAGCTACAAGCGGAAGCATTAAAAACATAGAGAGAGAGAGAGAGGTTTTCAGTATTGGAAAATAGCTGATGCCTTCTAAGGTGAGAGAGTTCCTCCTTTTATAGACTAAGGAGTTCTCTTTTACAAAAGTTGATAAGACAATTCTTTTGATTGTCGGTAGACTGTCGGTAGCTGGGTCCATTGCTTTTTCATAAAGCATATGAGATTCCTTTTAGGAATAGTAATACGTCTCTTTGAATAAAGCAATTCTGACCTTTGGTCTCTGCTTTCTTCAAGAGCCATAATCCTATTCATAATCGGGGTCCACATATGACTGTGCGATTCCTTTGAGATCACACATGTCCCCGTTACTGCTTCCGGATGATGCTGCATCATTTATCAGCTGCATTATCTGGGTTTCTGTATAATCTTCAAGATTATCCATGGCCTTTTTGAGCTTTGCCTTTAATTCTGCTTTGGATAATTTTGGGCTTGTATTACTGCTTGTTCCTGCAGTGAAGTTGGTGGCTTTGATTCCTGCTGGCTTAGGAGTCCACCCTTTGATCATAATTTCTTTAGCTAAGAAACGAATATTTTCTATGTCGACCTTGGTAAAATTCCAAGTAATGATATAAGATATTCTTTTTTGAATAAAAAATTTACAAAGTTTAATGTTTTCCGAAAGAGTAGAAATCTCTTCTTTGTTCTGAAATTCATCAAACCTAACATGAAATTGTTGGGGCAAAATTTGTAAATTTCCTCCAAAGATGTTCCACCATTCATAGAACCATCTGGGAATAACTGCTTTCATTACCTGTGGGCAATATTTAATAAACCAAGTATGCCATGGTCTTAAATAGATAAAATTGAACCAAGCTGCTTTATAATCATACCAGTTATAGGTCTGGGGCCTATGCTGCATAGACAAAGATATCAGAGTATGCAAATGATCTGTAAACCATTCAAAAGAAGATAAAATCCTTTTAATAGTAAACCTTGAATATCTTATGAACTCAGGATTTTGTTCATCTCTGTTGTGTTCAATCTCGATAGATTCTGTGTCTATCAGAATAGCTTCATAGAACTTTCTGGTCTTGTAAGAGCAATCTGTATCAACAAAATTGTTATCTGTGTAACAAGGTTTCAAAAGAATATCAATTCCAAGGCTTTCATAATCCTTGTCAATAGCTAATAAAGGGAACATCTGGGTGGTTACAAACTCAAATTTTTCTTCTTTGACAGAAGGGATTTGCTTAGGAGCTGATAACACTGGTTTGACGGCTTGAGCGAAGGATTCAGGAACCTTCATTTCATAACTATTTTTAGTTTGTACAGAGGAGCTTGATGCTTCTTGAGTGAAAGGTCTATTAGGCCTCATATGGATCAACTTTGTTGGATTGGGAGGAGGTAATGTAGGCAATTTAGGATAGTCTGCCAAAAGAGTGAATTTATTATCAAAGACCGGTCTTTGTGGGGTTTTTGCCGGTGTTAAAGGTGGTAAGACGAATGGTTTCGCCATTTGTTTTCTTTCTTTAGAAGGAGGGTTAGGCTTGAAAGGCCTCATTTTTTCCCTGTAAAAATTCTCTTGTTAGAAAATCAGGTAAAGAGTTATTTTCTCCTTTTATAAAATCAATTTGAAAATCAAAACTAGATAGAAGAGCTTGCCATCTAGCAAATATTTGTTTTGAAACCAGATTTTTAACATCTTTTTGTAATATTTCTTTAGCTGATTTACAATCAACTCTTAATAAAAATTCTTTGTTAATTAAATCATCTTGAAACTTTGTGATACATAGCACTATAGACAAGATTTCTTTTTTAACAGTTGAATAATTCTTTTGAGCAGAATTCCAGATTCCTGAAGTAAAACGAACTAATTGTTCAGGAGATTCTAAAGAACTTCTTTGTTTCAGGATACCTCCATAACCTAAATCAGAAGCATCAGTTTCAACAATCATGAAATCTTTAGGATTTGGAATACCTAAACAAGGGAGACTTTGGACTAATTTTTTGACTGTTATAACAGCATGAGTCTGATCAGTTCCCCAAGGGACTGGATTCTTCTTGAGCCTTTTATATAAAGGTTCGCAAACTTGTCTAACTTTAGGAATAAAATCAGCAACATAATTTAAACTGCCTAAAAACCTTTGTAATTGGGTTGTGTCAGTAATTTCATTAGGAAATTTTGAAGAGAACTCAATGGCTCTACAAATAGGTTTATAACTACCTTGATAAAGATCATGACCTAAAAACCTTATAGAGGTTTGAAAGAGTTTTATCCTTTTGTCACCAGCAGCAGAATATAATTTAGAAGTACTTTTTTCTAAATACTTAGTAGGAACAATACCTTTAACAATGCAATTTCTATCTGCACCACTGTCAAGTAAAGCAATTCTGTTAATAACAAAATCTTTGTTTATAACAATTTTAACAGGAATATGATGGCTTTGTGGCCGGATAGAAGAGATTACAGTGATACCTGGACTGGAAGTAGTCGCAATATCAGGAGTGGGTTCTGCAGAAAGATCAATATTGAATGGAGGATACTCTAAGTTATCCTTTTCAGGGGTCTCTTCAGTTTCTTCATCGAGATTTTGTGGGGCAATCTCTTTGAGGATTTTATCAGCAATGACATCAGTTTCGACTTTCCCAAGTCTGAATTTAATGTCTTTGATTTCCTCTTTAAGAGTTTTGACTTCATGATGAAGATCAGAAATGGTAGGTTCGGCATTTCTTTCGAACCTATTCATGATTTGCTTCATGCTGAAAGGTTCAACCATAGTACGAGCTTTGGGCTATTCCTTTTGGTTGAGAGTGGGATTCTTGAGCTCTATAACATATTTTTTCCTAGCTTCTTCATTATCAATGTGTTCAATAATGTCAAAGAGAGCTTCTTTAGAGTCATTACTAAGGACTCTGATTTGAGGAATATCTTCACAAACACAGAAAGCTTCTGTGCAATTGCAGTTTTTTCCCGATTGGCTAGAATCTGAATTATAATCGACGTTGATATTTTCTTCGTCGCTATATTCAGCAGAATCATTTGAAGAGTCAGATAAAGGTTCTTCAAGGATAGAAAAAAGCTTTTCTTTGGTTGCTTCGTCTATTTCAAGACTATTGATCTTCTTCTGTTTACCAGACCTGCATTCACTAGCTCTATGGCCAGATTTTCCACAAGTCCTACATACATCCTCTTTGGATTTCTTAAATCCTTTATGCTTTTTCCTTCTTTTGGAAGATTTTTTGTAATCCCTTTCAAAAGTTCTTCTAGACTTACTATGATGAGATTTCTTATTTTCCTTATTCTCCTTCCTGATTTTTCTTGAAGGAGGTGTTAGAGAAACAAACCCGAAGTCATGACAAAAACTTCCTAATTCTTTTCTTGACGAAAATTTCTCCTTTTAAAGTTGATGTTTCAACTTAATATCTGCACAAAGTTCTAATCCCATAGTGTTTATAACACTAATAAGATCTCCATATGTCATTTGATCGTAAGGAATTTTTCCATCATTCCTATCTTGGATTTTGGTTCTTACCTTATCGGCAAAAAGAGGGGGAAGTCCGCTAACAAATCTTTCTTTCCAAAAGTCTAGATTACAATCAGGTCTGATCATTACCTTTTGCATAAAATTATATTTATACCAGGTAAAATCGTCTAAAGAGGGACAACTGATATTGTTGAGGATTTGGAGACTCCTGTCTTGAAACAACTTAGGTTCTCCTATAAAATGCTTTGCTATATGGTAGAGAAGAGTAGCACAGGCATCTTCTTTGAAAACTTCAGTAGGAACTTCATTAGTTCCTTCCATTTTAATAACAATCTCAGTAGCATGAGTATCATAAATAATTCTCTTAGTTTCTTCTGAAACATAATTGTCCCACCAATGTTTTATCATTCCAGTGAATCCTGCAACGATCATTAAAGCAGCTTCTCTATCAGAAGAATTTCTTATTTTGTAAGCTGTGATAGCTATCCCCATCTCGTGGAGTTTATTATAGATCTGATGTTCTGCTAGACCATCGATGTTCCATTCAGTTATACTGCTTCCTTCATGAGAAGAAGTGGAGAGAAAAGCATTTTCCTCATATTGAAGGTCTGGGAAAGAAGGTCTTTTATGATAGTTTTTTCGGTTATGATATCTATCATTGGAGTGTTTTTGGACAAGATTATCTTTGTCACTAATAGTAGCGACTTTCTTACCATTCTTATCAGAAATTGAAAAGTTGGCAAATTTCTCATTGATTTTATCCAGAATATTGTCAGAAATATCAAAGGTATTTTTGAGCTTGGGGTAATTTTCTCTGGAAAATTCATTTATCTTAAAAATAGGATTTGGGTCAATTTTCTGACTGATAGTAGTAGTGGATAAAGGAGTAGGCTTTCCTGAAAAAGAAGCCTTGGTTTTGATATCTTCTATTTGTCTGGAAACAACATGAAGAATTTGGTTTGTATAGTTATTTTGTTCCACAAGCCTATCTAGGTCTTTGGTAGATAAAAGAGCAGTGGATTTTTCAGTGTTTGTGGTTTTAAAAGGGGAGGCTTTTATAATGACACCTGCAATAGGGATATTAATTCCTTCAAGAGGAGGAGTAATGGATTCAACAATTTTGTTGGTAGTAGTATACCATTTGTTCATAATAACTTTGAGAGATTCTTTCTGATCATCGATCTTACCAGTCATTTCAAACCACTTAAAGAAGTCTATTTCACAACCAATTCTTTTCATATCATTCATCCAAGAACTTGCAAAATTCTCTCTTTCCTGAAGAGAATAAGAAGCAACATACCAATTTCTATTAATTTGGTTATTAGGATGAGTCCAAGATTCTTGCAAAATCTGAGGATTAGGAATAAAATCTTTTCCAGATTTAATCATCTGTAAGAAATCTGGTACTGAATCCTTTTTACTTAAAGGGGGTTCCATGTCACTAGCAGTAGGACTAGCAGGTATTTCCTGGTAATAAACTTTAGGAATATTTCCAGAAAAATCTACTCCAGTAACTCTTCCCTTGTCATTGTTTCTGCGGAGAAGTTTGTCTTCATCCTCATCATCCTCCGGGGTTTTTGAAGAAGATGGTGGGTGAGGAGCAGTCCTAGAAGGAGCAGATGGCGAATGAGGAGCCATCCTTGAAGGGACAGACGAACAAGATGCTCTTCTAGAAGCAGTTCTAGATAAGGAATTCTCAAGGAATTTTAGATCTATAGAACCATCAGGGTATTGAATTACCCTTTCAATGCGAGATCTCTCTGAGTGAGAGGAAAAAGGTTGAGTGATTGCATCAAAATGCAATTCATCGTTAGAAAGAATGTCATTCCAATTGATAAGGCGCGGAACGAATATAGAACTATGCTCATGATTGGCCTCCATGAGCATGGTTACACCCTTTTTGCTCTCAATTCGAGCCTTTGGTGCAAGAGTAGTAGACATAAGCCGATAATATACTCTATAGATAATTGCTATCTCCCGAGTATTGGCTTTGCTATTTAGATTTTTAGTTTTGACATTCAATGTCAGAGAATCCATGACATTAGGATCATTAATGTCTATTAAAAAATTTGGATAACAATTAAAATAAACCGGGCCATCGGCAAGGTTACTTTGAAGTACACCTAACAGCGAATCATCAAAATTAAGAAATCTATCATCTCTAAGGAGGACACAAATAGGAATGTCTAAGCCTTTCCTGAACAGGGGCTTAACAGCAACTTGCACTAAACCGATATGCAAATAATTAAATTTATTTTTATAACGATTAATATCGTTAGCATTTAACAGGCGAATAATTTCTAACGAATTATTAATAGCAACAGTTGATTCACAAGTTTTAATATTATGATTAACAAACAAATTAAATTTACCTAAATGATAAATAACTTTAAAGGGTTCTTCTGGAATATTCCAGTTTTGAAGATCGTTTTCAAGCTTAGCAATCTTAGTTGCTTGAGAGGATAAATTAACACTGTTTAAAACATGCTGGTTATTTTCCATTTTAAAAGATACTGTCTTAAGGACTTACAGACAAAATTATATTAAATATAAACAGATAATTCAAGCATGATAAAGCAATAATAATATAATAATATGACAAAATTTATATTAATTTATGAATTGATTATTTAAGATTTGATTAAGCTATCTTAATAATTTAATATGTTGATTAATATTATGTTCTTAATCTTGTTTCTATAACTGGTGTGAGGTGTTCATTCTTCTCTAAGTGTGTGAGGTAACCGAATAATACCCGGTTCATACGTTGGCTAGCCGAATTGAATAGGTCATCAAGCTAGGAGAGCGTTTAGACCTTGTATGGTGATCCCGTAGCCAAGATAACTCTAGAATTTGAATTTGATTGAGTATGCTGATGCAGTTGATTATTGTTGATATTAGAAGCTTGCACAATTTCTTTATTCTTGTGGTTGTTAGGGATGAACTTGCCAAAGTTGTTGGAAACTTGAGGATAATTATTAGACTTAGACTAGCTGCTTTTTCCCTCACCATGGTGTTTATCTATAAAGTCCCTTTGAGCATTTCCTTGATTACCCACACTTTAAAGTCTTGTTTCTTGTAGCTTATTCAAATTGCTAGGAGTAATACTATGTTGTTCATTTGTATTGGAATGTAAATGGGAAACAAGGTTATTCTTAGGAATTTGACTAGGTTTAGGATCAGTATACTTACCTGGCTGCAATTCCTTCGCTTTTTCCTGCCCCTGAACGTGATTCCTTGACTTATCCATGTGTTGGCTACTTTGAGAGTTATTCAAGGAAGAGATCTTTGATGCTATTAATTCATTGCACTCTGCAGCCCCTTCAGTTAGCTCCGCTCTTGTCCTTGATATTGGATTGGTAACTCGCACTCCAAATAAAAAATTCGATGAGCTTAATGTATCAGTCTGACACTTTGCATCCAGGCCCTAAACAGAGTTTTCAGTTCCTGTGAAAGCTTTGTCTTGATTTTTGACTAGATCATTGCCCTCATCCTGATTAACCTTTGCATTGCCTTAACGATTATCCATTGGAGTCTTGACTTGGGAGCCATTAAAGATCGCAGGCTCTTCCATAAGTTGATTATTTTGATCAACATTGGCTGGAGTTTTGATGTCCTTCCCTGAATTGACCTTGTCATCTATATAATCATCTAGATAATTAGAGATTTCAGTGAGGTGTATCTCATTATGTGGGGATGAATCCCCAGTGTTAATTTCACGAGCCCATTCCGACTCTTCTACATAATTCGCGATATTCATCACTTCCTTTACTTGCGAACTCGATGAGTTGTGGGAGGATTTTGAAGATGAATCTTGTTGAAGATGTTGTGTCACTTCATGGGGATCATCATTACGTTGATCCGGTGGTCTTTTGACCGCCGTCGGTGGCTCAATGTCCATTCCGGTTCAAAACCAGCCGTTAGTTACCGTTGAGCTCTAGAGATGTAGCGATAGTCAGTTTTAGTTTAATGTTTCTTAGGGTTTAGGGTTTTTTATGGTTTAGGGTTTAGGACTTCAGGTTTAGGTTATTTTATAGAATTTTAGGGTTTAGGGTTTAGGGCTAGGGATCTTTTAGGTTTAGGGTTTTTAAAGTTTTTTTAGGGTATTTAGGGTTTTTTAGGGTTTAGAGTTTCTTAGGGTTTAGGGGTTTCTTTGGGTTTAGGTTTTAGGGTTTCTTTGGGTTTAGGTTTTAGGGTTTCCTAGGGTTTTGGGTTTAGGGTTTCTTAGGGCTTAGGGTTAAGGTTTAGGCCCTAAATTTTATAGTTTCTTAGGGTTTAGAGTTTAGGGTTTAGGGCTTAGGTTTTTTAGAGTTTCTTAGGTTTTGGGTTTATTAGGTTTAGAGTTTTTTAAGGTCTTTTAGGCTTTTCTTTTGGTTTTTTTAGGGTTTAGGATTTTTTGGATCTAGGGTTTCTTAGGGTTTAGGGTTTAGGTTTTAGATTTAGGGTTTTTTTTAGGGGGTTTTAGGGTTTAGGCTTAGGGTTTTTTTAATTTAGGTTTTAAAAAGTTTTTTAGGGTTTTAAGGGTTAGGGTTTCTTAGTATTTAGGGTTTCTTATGGTTTAGTATTTCTTAGGTTTATGGTTTTTTGAGGGTTTAGGGTTATTTTAGGATTTTTTAGTTTTAGGGTTTTTAAAGGTTTTTTGGGTTTTTTTTAGTGTCTTTTAGGTATTAGGTGTTTAAAGGCTTTTAGGTGTTTTAGGATTTTTTTAAGTTTAAGGTTTTTAATGGTTTTTAGGGTTTTTAGGTTTCTTAGAGTTTAGGGTTTCTTAAGGTTTAGGGTTCAGAATTTCTTAGGAATTAGTTTTTAGGGTTTCTTAGGGTTTAGGTTTATGATTTAGGGTTTTAGGTTTAGGTTTTTTAGGGTTTAGGGTCTTAGATTAAGGGGTTTTAAGGGTTTAGGATTTAGGGCTTAGGATTTTTTGGGGTTTTTTTAGGTTTTAGATTTTTAAAGGTTTTATAGGTTTTAAGGTTTAGGATTTCGTAGGGTTTATTTCATAGGGTTTCTTAGCATTTAAATTTTCTTAGGGTTTAGAATTTCATAGGGTTTAGGGTTTTTAAAGGTTTTTTTAGGGTTTAGGGTTTAGGGCTTATGGTTTTTTAGGATTTTTTAAAGGTTGTTTTTAGGTTTAGGGTTTTTAAAGGGTTTTTAGTTTTTTTTTAGGATTTTTGGGGTCTTTTAGGTTTTGCATTTTTAAAGGGGTTTTAGGGTTTTTAGGGTTCACAGTTTCTTAAGATTTAGGGGATCTTAGGGTTTAAGGTTTAGGGTTTTTGGTTAAGTGTTTTTAGGTTTTAGGGCTTAGGAATTAGGTTTTTTGGGGTTTTTTTAGGTTTAGTATATTTTAAAGGTTTTTAGGGTTTAGGGTCTAGGGTTTCTTGGGTTTAAGGTTTAGGGTTTCTTAGGTTTAGGTTTTTTAGGGTTTAAGGTTTAGACTTTCTTAGGGTGTAGGGTTTGGTGTTTTAGGTCTAGGATTTTTTAGGATTTAGGGTTTAGGGCTTATGTTTTTTTGGTTTAAGGGTTTTAAAGGTTTTTAGGGTTTAGGGTTTCTTAGTGTTTAGAGTTTCTTAGGGTTTAGTGTTTTTAATTTTTTTTTATTAAACAGACCTAACCCAAGGATCTCACCCCTCGTGGCGGTCAGGGGTAAAGCCACACACCCCCAAGCCTTAACATTAAAAAGAAATTAGCAAAAGTACACGGAGGGGGACATAAACCTAACCTCCAATCATATGGTCGGTATATAAGTCTGTCTTCCTACTAAGGATAACTGACTTATTCCTGATTCTAGATAATGAAACCTAGAACTATGCACCTATTGAGAGAACTCCTCTTAGTACAAAATCTAGAATTCGTAAATAAGGGAGACTCTCTCCTTACAAAAGTAAGAAAAGAAAAAACAAACTAATCCTATTCAAAGAGGCTATAACTTATACAAGAAATAGCCTAGATGAAAAGGTTAACATAGAGGAATCTATAGAGAGCTTGAACAAATCATTGAGGTTGCTTGATCCTTTTCACTTTCTTCCTTCTAAAGTTTATCATGCCCATCTTCTCCAAGAGGTAACTTCCTTTTGCAGCAGTTGGAAGTTGATGATAGGTGTAGAAGTGATGAGAAATATCAGACTTGTGACTCTGTTTAGATAGGAAATTAGCTGTGTAGTTTGCTTCCCTGTAAGTACGTTGGCATTGAAAGAACTCCAATTGTTTGATTAGGTTGACGAGAGACTGAATATATTATTGTAGCTTCCAAGAGGGCTCACTAGATTGAGTGAACAATTTGATGAGAAGCCCAAAATCTACTTCAAGGATGATCTTCTTATAACCATGTTGTAATCACCAATAAATACCATGTGTTGCTGCCTGAGTTTCAGCTTTGTTATTGGTACCTATGCCAAGGGGGATGGTGAATGCATATATCATATCTCCATTAGAATCCCTAAGCATGCCCCTTCCCCTATCTTGCCTGGGTTACTTAAAGCACTGTCATCATTATTGAGTTTATGGACGTTGTCTAGAGATTTTTTCCAAGAAACTTCCTTGATCTTAGTATCATGCCTATGCCCTTCAACCAGGGTGATTAAATTATACCAAATGTAAGGCCATTGCAGATAAGGGTAAGCCTTCATAAGAGTGTGCTTTATGTCTTTGAGAATTAGGAATTTCACTCTTGTAATGCTTGATTGCTTGCCTCTATATTTAACTGAACACATATTTTTCCACAAGTTCCAGCAAATGAAGATAGGGAGGGATTGGATTAAAACTTTGTGAACTTGATTCTTAGCTTCCAATCCCCACCACCTTAGCATAAGATTTTTCAGAGGGAGGAGTTTGTAATCAGTGCCTACCAGTGCAGAGAAAAATTGCCAGATATGCTTAGCAAAGTGCCCAGAGACAAACACATGGTCAATGTCATCCCAACCCTGATTAATGCAGCAAGAGCACTTGACAGGGTCACTACCAAAATTGATAATCTTTTCATTAGTAGGTAGTTTGCTTCTCAAGGCCCTCCATAGTAGAAAGGACGTTTTAAAGGGGACCTGCTTATGCCAGGTTGGGGAATTGATCTTGCTTTTGTCCCTCTTCTCCCTAATGACCTTCCAAGCAGATGAACATGAGAATTGACCATTATCAGTGAGGTTCCATACAGCTCATCAGGGACACTATGCTGGTGAATGATAGTGTTTAGGATCTGTGGAAGAAGATGAGGAGGAGCATGTCTTCTCACCATTGATTCATTCCATTGGCCATCTCTTAGGAAATAAGACACCTTGATATTGTTGAGGCTACTTATATTGTTGCAATGATTAGCCAAAGGTCCATCTCCCAACCATTTGTCCCACCAAAACAAACAGGTCCCTGAATTGATTTTCCATTTGATACGAGTTTCCACCTTTTCTTTATTTCTCATCATATACCTCGAAATAAGACA